>OX352773.1:118765228-118767728 GCA_947095535.1 Poecilobothrus nobilitatus
GAGACCAGTAGTATCTTGCATCATTTCTCCTGCATATAATATAGCGGCAATGATACATAACATTCTTTCTTTCAATCGCACAAAAACTTTTGACCACAATATCAATAATTCTAAAGAGTTAGTTAACTTAGTGAAAGATAAAAAATTGCCTGAAGATATTTTAATTTCCTTGGATGTAGTATCACTTTTTACGAATATACCAAAAGAACTTGTGATATCGTGTATAAAAGAAGATTGGACATTAATATCAACATACACATCTATTCCTTTAAAGTTGTTTATTGAATTGATAGAATTTATTTTCCAATCCAGCTATTTTAAATTTGGGGTAGTATTTTATTTACAAATGGATGTCACGGCTATGGGTAATTCAACCAGTCCTTCTTTGGCAAATATTGTACTAAATAAAATTATTAATTATGCTGTTAAAAAGCTTAATCTTAATATGTTCCGATATTAAAATTATATGTAGATGACAGTATCAACAACAAGGTGCAGTTCATGATCGAGGTAGAAAGTAATTTTATGTTACCATTTTTAGGCGTTTTACTTATTAGGAATGAAGATGGAAGTGTTTATACGGATTGATATATAAAACCCACATCTTCTGGGAGAACACTCAATTTCCTTTCAACCCACCAATTACATCATAAACGTAACATGGTCTTTTACATGTTAAATAAAATCCACAACATATGCTCGCCACAATTTATAGAGAAAAATATTGATAGAATCAGAAGTATTTTGAAAATTAATAATTATCCAAAATTTTTTGTGAACAATATAATTAACAACTATAAGAATAGCACAATCGATAATAATGCAGACCAAAATATTCCTACTAATAAAGAACCCGAAAGAGCTGATATTAAATTTTTAAAATTTTAATATATTCCTGGTTTATCTAATAAAATAGAAAAACTATTCAGAATAACTACAGCCAATTGTAAAATTGTATATTATAATAATAAAACTGTACATGGAGTGTTCTCCAAATTAAAGGATAAAGATAATAAATTTTGAGATAATTAAATTTTTGATAAAAAATTGAGTGTAGTATATGCAATATTTGCTACATCTACATCAATATTCTATCATCGGATATTTAAAATCTCGGTTGTATCAACACAAATATGATTGCCAGATTATGAATATCAAAAAGAAAAAACTGCTCTAGCGCTACATTTTTTTGAAAATGAAAACCACCAATTTAATTTTGACGAAACGAAAATAGTAGATAGAGAATCAAACTGGTGTAAAAGAAATATCAGCGAAATGATATTCATCGAAATGAATTCAAACAGCATAAACTTCAAAACGGACACTCAAGAATTAAATACCACTTATAAATCTTTAATTAAATTATATAAAAATATAATAAAATATTATTAAAAAACTGTAATATTGATAAATATTATAATTTGTGTGAATACGTATGTAAATATTTCTTTAATGTTTTACTTTCAAATTTTTTAAAAAATTTAACTTAGTTTTTGAGTCTATTAAATTCTGTTATTTTTTATTTTGTTAAGTTTGGAATAAACGTATGTACATACATGCATATATGTACAAACAATCAATATATTTTATATATTTTGTAATTTTTTTATTTTTAATTTTAAATTTGTAATTGTTCGTGTGATAAAATGATGTTATATAAAAAATTCTTTAATTGAAATTTCTAAATTTTCCTAAATTTGAATTTTACTAAATTTGATTTTAATATGTAATTGTTTTTAAAAATTTTTTTTTTTTTTTTTAATTTATTATATATGTACATGTTTATTTATTGATAATTTTTTATAAATTTTTGAAAAAGTGTTTATTTAATTTTAAATATAATTATATACAAGATATTTTTACTGGACCAATATTCTTAAGGCAAAATATTTGTAATTTTCCTCAAATTTCTGATATTATAAAATAAATAATTTCAGCCCTGATGAAGTGTACAATTAAAAGCCCTGATGACTTCATCACGGCTTACAATACACGAAACGTTGCTAAAAAGTAAAAATTGGTTTATGTTTTAATTTTTATTTTTTAAATAAAGTCCAATACCAGACGAAATAAATATTTTATATTATTATTAATATTATTATTATTATTATTGTTATTATTATTATTATTCTTATTATTATTATTATTATTATTATTATTATTATTATTATTATTATGATTATTATTATTATTATAATTATTATTATTATTATTATTATTATAATTATTATTATTATTATTATTATCATTATTATTAATATTATTAGTATTATTATTAATATTAATATTATTATTATTATTATTGTTATTATTATTATTCTTATTATTATTATTTTTTTTATTATAATTAATATATTTATTGTTATTATTATTATTATTACTATTATTATTATTATTATTATTATTATCTAATTATTATCATATATCATATCATTATCATTGTTATCATTATCATATTATCTAATTATAATTATATAATTATTATCATTATTATTTATAT